>CM055969.1:57220000-57262800 GCA_029531755.1 Holothuria leucospilota
GCACAATTCCATTATTATTCTAATTTCTTCATTAAGAAAGGAATATACTGTTTGAAAACTAATGAGAGTCTTAATGTTGATGATGACATTTCAAAAGTTTCCGAATTGTTCTTGAAATAGCGAACAATGTATCTATGTTCAAAAAGTAATACAAAAGTACACTGTACCCTTTTAAAACGTGGCACCTGGCGGCACAAGTTGAAATAAATTTTGCTCTCCTTGACGGCTGGCAATGTGATACCCAATGGGAGAAATCATTCTATGAGTTCCCTCAGATGTAGCAGACGACAAGAACAATTTTCTTCACTGCCTAATCCCTCTAAGTTTTAGAGGAATTTCAGGAACAAGACAATGCGAAGCTTAAGTGTCGGCAAAACACCTAGTTTCAAAGAAGGAACAAGTGTTGTTTCTCCATCTCTCACAACCCCCTGCCTGAACCACATGATACACAGAACAAACAGTGAACTTGCCTGAAAGCTAAAGATCTTCAGGGTAATGTGTCTCAAGCCCTGCATTTATATAAAATGGCCTATGACTATCTTTAATAACATGCTTAAATTAATGAGCTTGTAAAGTAACCCGAAGTCCTGTTACCGCTGAAAGGGATTTTGTTGACCAAACTTTTCAAAACTAGAGCAAAGAATAAAGGGTGTTTAGATGCAAAAAGGTCTAGGAAGTTCCATTTCCTCCGATTTGGGAAACCTTTTGGACAAAACTTTTCTTGGTAGGTCTACGATATACATGTCTATTGTTGGAATGAGGCCATACCACATCCAAAAAAATCACCAAATAATGCGAATTTCTTATAAAACCAATCCAAGTCCAAAGGTAGCATTGGGTTAGAATCTTGGGGGTGTAGGCATATAACCCAGCAATACTGTCAGTATGCTTTTAAGTCAGATAAACAGCTGCCGTTCTTTCACGAGATCAGTGAATTTGATTGCATGGTTTTTCTTTTCGAAATGAAAACTTTTTGTCAGGTTATGGAAAAGGTGTTAGCCACCATTATAATATTTTTAATATTGCACATGAAACAGGGGCGTAGCTAGGATGAAATTTTTAGGGGGGCCTGGGTAACAAATGGGGGGCCGACACCGCCGAGGGTCAGGCTTGTCAAGACTATCTAAGCGGAGCGCCACCATTGGTTGGCGCGGAGCGTGCAAGAAAATTTTTGGCTTTACAAACCCTCCAGATGGCCGGAAACGGCACTTCCCACGTGTTTTAAGCTGCATGTACCCAGCCTTGAAATTCGAATCTGATCTCTGCCATTTCTCAAATAATGGGAAAAAAATCAATTCATGCAAAATGGTAATACACAAGGCCGCACATACACTTTTTTGCTAGGGGGCAAAAAGTGGGCATTACTGATCCGTGGTCTGGGGGAGGGGACTAAAGGGAACGGGTGTCTCCCTCCACCTTGGCAAAAATTTGTAATTTCAGGAGGACGTATAGATAGCAAATGTTGCAATGTTTGAGGGATTTCAGCTGTAAAAGGAAAACGAAAAGTAGTTGTGACTAAGTACGACAAAAGTCATTTTTGAGAGCGTGGTGGATATGATGTGAAGCATGACTTCAGCCATTGAACTCCGTTGTGTGGGAGGGTTTAAGGGAGGGGAGGGAGTGTTATTGGTTATGAAACGTTTTTATGACTAAACTGGCACGTTTTAAAAACGTTTTTAAGCCATTGATGATTGAAGCTACCTATAGCAACAACAGCAACATACTAGCTATGCATAATGAATCGCGCCTAGCGCGAAAATTTTAGAAAAGTAGGCTAGAAATACATTCTAATAGAGCTGTAAATGATTGGTGATGTGTACAGATATAGGCATGAAAATATTGATCTGCCTATTTGAAATTGTTTAAGTTCTATCATTACGATCACGGCTATTTCTTATATTTTGACTGCATTTTCTCTGTATATTCTCAAAGTTGGAAACGGTGTACTTTGAAAATTTCTGGGGGTAATTGCCCACCCCTGCTGTGTACAGCCGTGGATATCATATAAGCTGAGATAATACAAGAATCCTACTGAATTATCCATCCCTTTTCATTTATTTTGCCTGAAATTCTCCCATATTTACCTTCTGTGTATCTCTGTTACATTTGTCCATCACCCTATCCATAGGCTATATGTCCACTTCTCAATTACATATCCCCTAGATCATACCGTTTGTCTCCAACCTAGGGTTACCATATTTATTTTCTAGCAAGGAGGACATAGATCACTGTCCTGATGTAGGGGTCTAAGGGTGTTCCCTTCCCTTTGGAAATTTTTCCGGTTTTCAATGGTGTCTAGATGCAAAATGGTGGTGTATTTGTTCACGGACTCAAGTCATAGGTATATTACTTGGTCAGACCTATAATACCACCAGTAAATCTTTCAAACTATTTAACCCGCAAAGCAGAAGTAGGGATCATGTGGGAGACACATGAGATCCGGACCTTGTTGACAATTTTACAAATCCGTCCGGACCGTGACGCCAGTGAGAAGTACTAAAAAGAGGACTTGCCGAAAACAATCGTTCTACAATGCACTTGTCATGGGCAAGGAGAGAGACACGACTTACTTGTTAAGAACAGAAGAATTATTCGAACGCAGTACCTTACCGTACGGCATATTTTGTGTATGATACCGTATAGGAATGGTCGTGTAAGAATGGTCTTCAGTGTATACATGATTGCCATATTTTCAGTTGAAATCAACCAGCCATCAGAAAGGCAGAAAGGATCTAAACCTAACAATGTCACATCCGAGTTTGTCGTCGGGACGTTCGTTTCATCGTCCAAGTGATTATATGCGAATTAAACGACAGTGCAGATTATATGCCTAATTTAGTGTAAGTAGGCATTTTAAAGTTACAAGTTGATTTCATACGTGCGCAAAATGTGTTTTTCACACATTTACTTTTTCTCAATTCTTACACATTTTATTTATTTATTTATTTTTTGAAGAAATACTTCAAAGTTTATTTCCGTTCAAACATTCATTTTTTCTTAATTCTTACACATTTTATTAGGACACAAAAAATCTGGGGGGGGGGGGGGGGGTGGAGAATATCTGGGGGGGCCTAGGCCCCCCCCGCCCCCCCCCCCCGGTAGCTACGCCGCTGACATGAAATACTTCATATTTGATTCCAATTAAGAGAAACAAACGTAAACCAAACATAAACGATTTTTTCTATAAGTTTAAAGGCCGTGTGACATGAAAATAACATAGTTGGATATTTGATGTAAAAAGCAATAAAAATCCAGAAAATTGCCACAATTCCCATTAAAATCCATCATATATTGACCATTTTACAGGTAAATTTCTATTTCACACTTTTATCATGAATAAACATGAGCTAAATATGCAAATATGTGACATCGAAAGAGGGACATACCATATATGTATGGCACATGTTAGCCTTGGTTTTTTCAACCTTTATTTCAAGGACACTGGTAGAATTGTTATTCCCCGAGAGGTTTATTATAAAAGTTAAAAATTTTTCCTTGAAAAATATTGATATCACTCACCAAATTGTAATCTGTATGATCAGTAATTAAGAGATAATTTATATAGGGTTCAGGGGCGGATCTAGGGTCTTTTCTGAGGGGGGGGTCCAACATAAAAAGGGCATATTCATATTTTTTTAAATTTTGGTTCCCATAAACGTCAGCGATTACACAACTTACCGCATATTGACAAAGAAAGGACAAACCAAGAGACATGCAAAAACTGGAATCAAAACCTGGAATCTAAACGGTGAAATTGCAAAGCGCGCGAAGCGCGCGAAAATTTTTTGGGTAAGCCTACACTTATAAGAATTTGTACTAATTTTAAGCTTATATAGAACAATTGAGCGGACAGTTGGGCCCTATCGGGCATAACTTTATTGTACTTCCCTCCTCGAGTCACTAGACGTACCGTACGACAGACACAAGTGAACGTTAACCAGGTTTAGCGAAATGAGATCCAATTCCCGACATACACATAAATCCATGTATTCTACTTAATAACTTGAAAAGGTGGAAAGGGTTTGTACTATATTTAGTATAACTGAACTGAGGAAGAGTGGACAAAGCGTACCGAAAATTTTGGGTCTTATCCCAGAAATTACCCTTATGAAAGCCAAAATAAGTAAACTGACCATGGGTAGCGGCAGGGGGCCGGACCATGTCAGCTACCCCAAGTTCCGACATTCCCTATTTCGAGGGTATGATGAGAAGGGCAAATGTGGGAGCCTCATCCCATGCAATTGCAGGCATATTTTGCATTATATCACTTAATACTTCATGATCCGAGTTGCACACTGTTAGTGTTCTTTGAATCTGGATCGTGAAATTGAAAAGCGCGCGAAGCGGGAGAAATTTTTTGATAGGCTTACACATAAAACATATGACGAAACAAAAAAAGAACTGTAGGGTTTGTAGACCGTATCGGGTGTAACATACATTGTATCGAAACCACCTGGACTACACGATGAAATAGCCAAACTTTGCTCCGTAAGTCGCTCACCAACTGACTGTACCGCATGACACACACAAGAGAACACCAACTAGGCTTTGCGATATGGGATGAAAGTTACGACCTTTACATAAACTATGTATTCTGCCCATATGTTATCTGTTAAGGTGGACAGGAATTGTGCTATCCTGCTATGTGGAATGGAACTATTGAAAAACTAGAGTGACTCTACAGCGCGCGTAGCGCGCCGAAAATTTTGGGTTCTTATTACAGAAATTATCTTCTTGAGAGCAAAAAACAGGTAAACCGTCGATTAGTTGTCGTCAGGGACTGCGTACTTTCGACTAAGACTCCCCTACGAAACTGTAAAACTTCTCCGATAGGGGGCCAGCCTTCCCCGACGGGGGGCATGAACCCATCCCCCACCTGGCGCTACCGCTATCTCGACTGGGGGAGGAGGTTAAAATACTGTATGTTGTGTTCCCTATATAGTTGCGTCGCGACTGTCAAAAACACTGTCAGAACAGATGACTGAAGTCAAATGTTTGCTTTTCATTTGCGACAGCAGACCGGTCATCGGTCCAAAGACGTCAAAAAATTGAACCGACTGACACTGCGTTATTTGACCTGGTGGTGATTTTATAGTAATTTTAAAATGAAACAAACACCGATTTGTCTATTGTGACTTCTGGTCAACTCTTGGCTGTGGACTTTACCTAAGACTGGCTTTTTATTTCCATCACTAGGGCAACACTACAAAAGGAGAGTAATTCCAGACTATAAATATCATAGCGAAACATTTTTACCTACTCTCTCTTGTTCACGAGAGGATGGGTACTAGAGGGTGGAGGGAAGGTTTCGCAGGTGTAGCGTTTATGGAGTGTGAACAGATCATTATTTTGTAAGACCAAAAGACTAGCAGTGACCTTTTGGAATCAATATTAAAACCCAATAGTAACACGTTGCATATCGCTAGTGTGTATGGCGTAATATCTGCGTGTTTTGTATTACTCTGAATGCCCAAGCACGCCACACGTGGTTCCAAGCGAAAAGTGATTAGAATGCCTGATTGTCACGCAGACATACCGTAGTCACATTCTCTGTAAAACGATTACACTGTTCGGGTTTCGGGGCGGCCAATATGGGTTACCGTTGTCAAATATATTGCCGAAAGTTTCTGCGATACATGGCTAGACTTTTACGAGTGGATTGATCGATACTGGATGGGGGTAACCAAATCTCCTCGGAATTGGACAACACTGTCATTACCTGTGAAACTGTCTCGTTTTTTTTTTTTGCTAGTGTGAAAAAAAAACATTTTTTTGAAAAAGGGCACATTGAAAATTTTGAGGGGGGGGGGGGGTCCGGACGCCGGCGACCCCCCTGGATCCGCCACTGGGGTTAACAAAAGAAATCTTCACTCTGTGCAACACTCCACATCATTCTTTTTGCATATAGGCAATTAGTTTCTTCAGAAACCATCAAACTTTGAAGACGTATATTTTGAGAACGGTAAAAGATATTGAAATAATTCCAACGGATCTTTGATTGGAGGACTTAATTCTTTAAATGAAAAGTAAAACAGCTCTTTTTGGTGGCATGTCACACGACCTTTAAAGCCACTCTTAAGATATGAATAAGAAGAAAGTCAATTTTGAGCAATTATTTAATGCCTTCTCTCCATAGGCCTACTACGATTTATTTGATTAGATGAATTCATATTTGCCTACCGGTAATTGTACATAGTGATTTCCAAATGTAAATTCGGTAATGTATCTATTTGCAAGAAGTTGTACTATTTCGTTGCGTCTTTGTCTCCCGATCATATTGATACCTAGTGTATTACTTTATTATAAATTGTTACATGTACAGGCCCATTATGATTTATATAGAAGATGTAAATTGATTGAAACTGACGATTAAATGGAGGGATATATTCATTTATTTTATGTATGTTACACAATAAGGAAATGTATAACAATTATGTACTTTACTGAATCAATTCTCGAACTTGTTTGAATAAGAGGAGGACAAAAGAATTTGATTGATTGGCACTATTATTCATAACCTATCTTAAGGGCGGTGGGGTGAAAGTAGGGGTAGTGTCCCTAGAAAGTTTCAAAGTAAATTTCTTCAATCAATCTCAACTGTAAAATAAAGATCGTTGAGATTTAACTGGAAAGGCGCAGAAAGTGTCATTTCCTGCAAAATGGGAGAGACTGGTAGCAATGGGTAGGAAGGGGGAAGGGTAACCTCCCCGTGGAGGATATTTCTTCAAGTTCAAGTTCAAATTTACTGATATTCATCATAAAATGGCAATATACTAAAAATGGATAACAAGCATGTCGTATAAGAGTGAAAAGAGTCAACAATGTTTAATGAATTTAAAAGCCTAAAATAAGTTCCTATAAAAGTGGGTAAAAAGTCATCTTTAAATATCACTTAAGGGTAAAAAAATTAAAAATGAATTCCTAAAACGTACGAGGCAGGGTGTAAAATCTCCTTGGCTTGGAGTAAATCCCGTGCAAAGAATGATCAGGATCACCGATAATGCCAGATGCATACTGAAAGCAAACATGATCAATATAATCACCAGTAATTGAGGTATATTTCCTAAAATATTTATTCATGAATTTTAAGGAGACCATTGAAACAGGAAGATACCCACACGGGAGCACAATAAACAATAAAAAAAAAAAAAAAACCATTGTCTGAAAAAGCCAGAGTTGTTTGTCGAATGCCAGACCAATCCAGCAAGCTTCCTAAAGCCTCTGTCTGGCCAGGGAGGTGTTAAGAAGGAGATACAACGGTCTATAGACTCTTTGAAGTCATGTTAGTTTCCGACGGTAATCTTGCTTTTCTTCTCAAAATTCTTATCTCAATGCCTTAATCAATTACAGGATTAGTGCTGCGTTGCCAAAATACCAATGTAAAGACACACCCCTTAAGTGAACTCGTTAACTTACCATTGCCAGCCGCCATGAAAAAAATATAAAATTTTAACCATTCGTCGTTATTCGTCGCACTTAATATCATTTTATTTAAAGTCAGCAGAGAATTTCTTTAAATCTTTCTTTTCAAAGATATTAGATAATGATGGAGAAATTTGCTGAAATGAGAAAAATGTATAGACTTGAACAATGTTCCCAGCAGATGACGTGTTTCAATGGCGGAGGCACAATTGAAATACATTAATTAAATGTTTATTGCCAGTCGTTTTACTGAAAATCTTGTTTAAACTTTGGTCATTGTCGGAAACTAACCTCACTTCAAAGCAGTTACAAACAATGGCCTTTGTCTCAGGATTACTTGGAAAAGAAAGAGGGACATCACCACCTACCTGTACTGACCTAAAAGGCTTAGTCAACAGAGACTTAACAATAGGAACACAGGGACCTGTCAATCAAATGACAGTGCATGAAAAGGATTAATTCATTTTCAAGTACGTATTGTCTGATAAATTTCTTCGTTGGATCTCCTTCTTAACACCTCCCTGGTCTGGCTTTTGCTAACATGTTTGTAACATGAGTATCCCAAATAAGTGTATAACTGAAGGTAAGCCCAAGATATTTGAAATCAGACACAACCTCAATGGCACAATTATCAATAGTAATAGGATCATGGCTCTGAACTGTACGGAAATCCACTATCATTTCTTTAGTCTTAGTACCATTAAAAATAAGTTCAAATTGTGGTTTCTGTGGTACTCGTTCATGGCGATGCATAATGATGAAACTTTTGATGATTCTGGAGTACTGAAAAACTTTCCCATGACCCGTGCTCAGCAGAGTCTGCGCAAGTATACATAAGAAATTCCACTGCATCAACCTTTCGATTAACTTCTCACAATGACGCTTTTAAGTTATGTGATTAACATTTGTCGAAATAGACATTCCTTTCCGTCCTATTTTCTTACGAGTAAAAAGAACACGTTGACAAATCTTCCACTTTGAGCAGGACCATAATTACCTTACGTCTCCTCGTCTGCATCCAGACTCAAACACTAGCTGTCTTAACGTACTCACCTACACATACCAGACGATATTATACAACTAAACAAACACTTCCAATACCAACGACCTGTAGGGAGAAAGGGGGCTGGGGTCTGTATCCCCCTCTTCCATGCAGAACATTTGCTATGTATGGACACAAATCCACCCCTTCTTCTATTGACAGTAGACTCTCACCCTTATGTATACATATACCTTTGGAATCTTCTTCATTCTTTTTGACTAATACCTGTTCGTTTTAATGTTTTACTTCATTTTAAACCACGAAAGTCATCATATGTATTAAAGTTCTTTTCCAACTTCTCTCGTCGTTCATGTGAATCAAAGTTTTCATAATTTATTTTGTTTTAAATTTTGGGTAGCTTTTTCATCAGTATCTGTATGGGGAGGCGCTGGTTGAAAAGTGGTACAACAGTTGATGTCATGGTGATTGGACAGCCGTTTTAGCCTCGTCTGGTGGATGATCCAGGGAGTTCATGGCAACTCTCTGAATTATTGGTTCAAGGATGAATCATCAAACCATCTCCTCTCTCCCATCAGTACAGTTCTATATAAAGTTGTTCTTATTGTGGTCTAAAGCGGTAAAATACCAAAAGTACGATTCTTACTATGGCTTACACCAGCTTTTCTCACCCGGCGGGCGTGTAGGGGCGTCGCAAGACTATTTGAAGGGGGTACAACGTTCTGCAGGATGGGCAGACCGATATAAAGGACTGAGCTTCGCTGGAGGAGTCGTGGCGACGGGAAGCGCTCCCCTGTAGGCGTTGGGACCCATGGGCCCACCGTAGAGCCCTTAGTGAGGACCAGGGACAAAGCTTTTGTGAGAGGTCCAGCGGGCGAAGTCCCCGGAGACTCCGGGGTATTTACAAAATTATGACCATTAGAATGAAGCATTTAACTCTCTCTAAATGACACTTGATACGTACTCAGCAGACCACAAAAACAGAAATCACAATTTGATCATTTTGTTAGCTTTAGTTGCACTAAGGATTTAAAGATTGGAGGGGGGGGGGGGGCTGGAGTGGGAAAGACGGATCATGTTACGGTTTGCGTTGGGCTTTAGAACTATTTTATTCTACTAATGCTGCCTATTAGGACTTAATGTTGAGTCAGCTAGACTTAATTCCAGGTATACTACTGCTGAGAAACCTTCACATTAGAGCATCGATGATCCAACTACTGCTGTAGATCCGGAACTAGACTGGAAAATGTGGAAAAGGAAGCCCTGGGATGTGGTTCATCACAATTGGGGTGCCTTAAAATTATAATTACGACAAATATTTTTACAGTATTTCTCCAGCAACAAATGAAAAGGGCTGGCTAGTGCCCTCTAAGAGCATCCCAAATAGAGTACGTGGCGCACTGGTTTCGCCTCGAGGCGGATTCAGGAGAGCAAAGTTTCCCTTACAAATTTAAAGGTGAGGTTATTTAAAATAAACGGACGTTAGCCTATGAGAGTGAAGTTATTTCATTATTTTAATATTTATTGGATAAGCGTTGAAAAAGTCAACGAAAGTCGCAATTTTCACTATTTCCGAACATAAACTCTGACTAAAACATAATCGATGGGAATTGTATTGCAGGGAGAGGACTCACAGCCGCAGTAGTCTCATAGCTGTTGAAAACGGTTGAAAAGACAGCTGTGGATCTTACATTCCAATAGAGCGATCCTTCAAATAGTTTAACAAATATATGAGGATGGTCCCAAAGCGCCCCGCAAAATTGTAATTTGGAGAACATTTTGTGAAATTTTAGCGGCATGATTGATTGATAAAGTGAAAGTGGGTCCTCGTGTTCATACCTATATAAAGACTGTATTTGTGTATAATATTTCTAACACCCAAAATCGCATGGGGGGGGGGGGGGGGCCAACTAACGTAGCTTGTAAAGATAAGTGCAAAACTTCCATTCATTTATCAGGTACTGGTGAAAGATGGTACACTCAAACAGTCAAAATTGAGCCTTGAGATACTAAAGGTATTGAGAAAACCTGATTTACACAAAGGGCACATTCACTGAGATGTCTCCAAATGACTGGAACAAATCTTCTCAGTTTTTTGGCCCCCTCCTCAACAAAATGGTTGATAAAAACTGTGAAAAAACTCTACTAAATACACATGTTTACATGAAAAATTCAAATCTCAGATTAAAAACATTCTTTAACGCCACCAAATATATACGTTTAAGATAGATACATGATGAATACCACAATGAAAGTTTAACGGACCGGCATGCTTCTCTCGCAGACTCGAAGAAATCCACTGAATCGTTTAAAATTTTCAGGCATCGCATCCCATTCTGAAGTCGCAAACTTTCTCATTTATTTCTGATGAAAGCATTGAAATTCCCTCGCCGTTATTATGAGTACCCTTAAATCCCAGCAAGCGGATAAATAGAGCTTATTTGCTCCAGATTACCTCGTTTACTCACCTTCAAGGGGTATACCTTATATGAGGGCTTCCCCTGGCCTTCCAATGATACCCCTTACGCCAAATCTAGAAGTCGCTTCATCCCTGTGTGTAGGCTTGTGTTAGCGTGCCACCGCCTATCGATTTTTTGTAATGGAATTGTAATTGTACAGAATGGGGCCGTTTCTCCTTTTTGTCACTACTGTTTTTTCGCGACAATCCCTAAGCTGTATTACAAAGTTTCTGCTTCGTCGCTAGATACCAGGAAATCATATGTAATGGTCTTGAATTTCAATATTTTCTATAGGGGAGTACCTGATCCCCGTTTGCTTTGGTCATTTTGAAGGATTAATAATAGTCCCACGATTAGGTTTTCTTTGTGTACTTATCTTGATCTTCAAATGGCAGGAAATCACGTTTAAAGTTCTTAATTCCTTAAGTTCTGGGGGAGGGACAAAGACAATCTCCTGTCCAGGTCTGGCACCTCCTACCTTTTCGAGGTCGGACTTCTCCCTTATAAGCTGCATATCTCCAATTTCTGCAACCTGGATTCGCACTTGATGTGAACTATTGTCGGACAATATAAATTTTGATAACAAATTTTGTAATTTATATATTTTAAAAGGGAAATATTTTCCTTTTAAACAAAATAAGTTAAAGGGCAAAGGAGGATGAACTCTACACAAGATGTCATAAAGTCCAAATTAGTTGAATGCTTTGCTAAAGATAGCACCATTTTGTATCTAAGTGAGCTAACGGAAAATCAAGCAAGAGGTGATGTGCAGATGCCACATAGAAACAGGGGACATGACAGAGTCGGGAAGTTCCCTCCCCCCTTGGGGGAAATTTTCCATTGTCGTTGGGGAGCCTTAATGGGTACAAAAACATATAATTCCCGACTACAAGTGAAAGTACACTTGTTGTCGCTCTGAAGATTCTTGAGTAAAGTAACAAATTTATCAAGCAACAAGTTTATCAAATTTTCTTCAATCAAACACTAAATTTTTAGTTTTTTTTTTTTTTGCAATAAAGATCTCAAAATTTCTTCAACTGAATGTAAATCTCAAATTTTTCAATAAATGTCTTAAGTTTTGTGTTCACCATTCTTCCTGTTAGTCTTGGGGGGGGGGGGGCTCAATTGGCTAGTCCCCCGCCGGTGAGGATTCCCCCCGTCGTACAAATCCTACTAGGCCTACTGTCCCTGGAGGATTGCTGGACGAAACCCCATCACTTACACGCACTAGCAATGAAACAAATTATATGGTAGGTGGTTGTCTCGTTACTCACCACTTTAAGCCTATAAGCCGTGGACTTATTGTTATAAAGCCCTTCATCTATCCAGGGCGGGACCAGAATTCGCCCTACCGGGAGGACAAGCTCCCGACCGTAGTCAGCAACCCGAAGCCCCAACTTATGTGACGGTCGGACTGCAGAAAGGATGCTGAAAGCAAAATTTTCTATACGCAAAGCGATCCGAAAAATTGGGACTATGTAAGAAATTTTAAAAAAATGTGGATTTTTAGTGAGGAACATTTGAAAATTTGGGGATTTGCCCTTATTTAGAGCAAAATCCAGTAAATCGTAGGGGAGACTGGCTGTCGTTGGGACTACATATTTTATCGCACTCATTATGGCTCCCCGAAATACCGTAATTGAAAAATTCCCTAATGGTGAGGGGTCAGCCTTCTCCGACAGGGGCAGGGGATATGGCCCTGGCACTACCAGTCTTCCATCCCCCTACCCAACAGCAGCTTGCATTATCAAATTTACTTGC
Organism: Holothuria leucospilota; assembly: GCA_029531755.1. Lineage (NCBI taxonomy): Eukaryota > Metazoa > Echinodermata > Holothuroidea > Aspidochirotida > Holothuriidae > Holothuria > Holothuria leucospilota. Next base: position 57,232,643 of record CM055969.1, read on the forward strand.
CCTTAGTCCGAGTTCAAGTTGTTACAAAAATGGCCAAGGTGTGATTTTTGTGGTTTTTAATGTGAACGCCGCCCCAACGAAAATACATAAGTCTTCATTCAATGCCCACACTTTTTTTGAAAATACCCAAGGGCTTCCAAGGGCTTATCCATCTGGTTCTCGAGGAAGTTTTCCTTGGACGCCACAAAGGGCCGCCTGGAATGGGCCCTAGACCCCACGCTCACTGAGGAAGCGGTTTCTCCCGGCCCTTTGGTGTCACGGGAATATTCCTTTCCGAAGACAAAAAATCCAGCTGACTATAGGGCTTTCGAACGTGCCTCATTTCTCGAGTCCACCCACGGGTAAAACTCTGCTCTTGATCCCATCCCCTAAAACTCAGGCTGGCACTTCGCTGACTTTGTAGGTTTAAAATGCGAACCTAGACCCCAGCGTCACCTTTCTATCGTACCCTTTCCCTGAAGTTTTAAGAACAACTTGGTCTAGGGTATCGGTGCCAGCGAACAAAACACAGAAGCACATAACACGCCAATATTTTTTCGCATACTTTTCAAATCACTCTCAGCCTCTCAGGCTGGTACAGGGTCCTAGATGAGCCGACAATAGACGAGTTGGGAAACTTCGACATACAATGCATGCTGGGAAGGAAAGTGTACCACAACAGAGACTGCATGTGCAAGACAGACATTTTGTATAATCAGGCACAATTTTCGAGTTCAAAACTACTGAATGGTTTTCTATAGACGTCAATCACGGGTCAAAGAGAATTCTCTTTAGAAGAATAGTTTTTTTTTGAAGTTAATCTTTTTAACTTGGACCGAAAAAGTTGGACAGTATGACGGTAAATTGTGAAAGACTAAAAGGCAGTCGTGCCCAGCCTTCGTATCCGTGAGAAAATGTCCGTGGACTTGATCTGTGGTACGTAGTACATTGGTACAGCAAAATCTAATTTCCAAACTCTTCCTGACCCTCAAACGATAAACCTTGAAATTGTTGGCATAGCCCCCTCGTTTGTTCACATATCATGTGACCAAGCACCTGATAATTCTGTGTGGCAACTGTACTCTTTATATTCTGGTTGTCAAGAGAGGACGTTTTCCAAAATTTACCGTGTTTTGGATTTGGTTGACGATTAAATACCTGTCAATGATGAATAGCAGACTAAGTACCAAGCCGTCTCGCAAAGACAGACCAAAATCAAGCGGTAAATGTTTAGACATAACCTGAATTTTTGTGCCCAAATTGTTGCTATGGCCGTGCTTCTCTGCACCGCATAACGTTACTAGCGAGGCGTAACGCACACGCAGTTAGCTTAGGCCTAGGCCTACATGTTACATTTACTCCAATACAAAATATAGTGCCTTAGTACTAGTAGTAAAAGCACGTGTCCTTTCAACGACCCATTAAAAATCCGGGGTCTTTGAACTGCACAGTGCTGGTCGAAACCACAGGCGTTCCGATTTATATGTACATATATAATACACTATACATATATATATGATGGGGTGACCGTCGACTGCGCGGGCCCGTCGACTGCGCATCTAGCATAAGATATTTTACAAAAAACTTGCAATGGTAGGGTTCTTAAGTGCGCATTCGACGGTCAACACACTTTATACTAGTATATATATGTATAGTGTATTATGTACATATAAATCGGAACGCCTGTGGTCGAAACTGATTTTCTTTTTATGGGCAGTACAGAGTAGGCTAGGCTACTGTAGGTCTAACTTAGGCCTATGTCTTATGATTAATTCTTACCCTCTAGGGCCTAAATAGTTCTGTATTTGGTTCTGGCCTAATGGAGTAATGCACTTATCAATTGAATGACGCACCCCACAACCCCCTGACATGGTCAGTCATTGTCCACAGCTCTTCACTGACAAAACGTATAGGCCTACCACTGATACACCCTTTAGTAACTTCCATGACGGACCAGATTGGAAAGTTTGCCATGCGCGGGGGATTTATCCCCCACGCAAAAATATGAATTTCGAAGTTACCAGCCGCACAGTTTAACAACTGACAACTGCAACTGCACAAACTTGTTGGCAGCAACCAAGCAAGTTGGCTGGGAAAGGCAATTTGCTGCAATGTAGGAGGTAGTTTTGGCTTAAATTTTCTTGCTATGTTCCGTGCCAACTCATGGGTGCGCTCCGCTTAGATAGTATTGGCCGCGCAATTCTCTTGGCCATTATTAATATCCCCCGCGCACCATTGCAAGCTTTCCAATCTGGATGACGGACAATTTGAGTAACATGACACACCCCTCAGTCACTTAACTGATGAACAATTTGTAATTTTGACTGACATGTGCATCACCAAAGTGACTTCTTCTCCTTTCGAAATACGGTGACACATCCACAGGGACATTACTTCACCACGCATGCATCGAGAGGTATCAAGCCCTAATGTTGTTAGCAATAAACTGGGCAGGGTCCTTATGATGAAGGGAATTTTCAACTAAAGAAGCAGGGAGACTATTCCAATCCTTAACTGTATTAGGGAGTTCTATACTTGTAGCAGTTTGTCCTAGTAAAGAGGTGGCAAAAGTGCAGGTTATGCATCCAGCGTGTTCTGCGAGTGGGATGCCGAAGTCTATCCACAGGAATTTGTGCCTTACCAAAAACACCCTTAGAGAACAGAATTAATCTATTTTGTCTACGACCTTCCGCTAACGTAGGGAGATTAAGGTCTTTCAGAACAGAAGTCATAGACCCTGGCTCTCATTCCGAAAAGAATTCTATAGAAAATGTCCAGAGGCCTGCTACCAGATTCATCTTTAACAACTACAGTCGCCAGTCAAGTGTTTCTGAGATGATTAAAAATCTTAAATGGGACAGCCTTGAAACTCGACGATTTAGGGCTCGTCTTGTTGTTATGTATAAAGAAACGCATGGATTACTTCCAAGTAACGTAAGGAATCATCTTACTGACCCTTCAAATCTTAACCAATGGACTACCCGTCGTACTAGTGGAAGTTATCTATGCCATTATCCCTCCACTAACAAGCTTTGCTATCAGAAATCTCTCTATCCATGAACTATCCCTAGCTGGAACCTATTACCGGAACAGGCTCGCTGTGCCCCATCAGTGGACAGCTTTAAAAACCAGCTCTTAGCTCTTGATCAAAATAGTTGTAGCTAGTTTACTCTATTCATCCGACTCCCTTAGCCCTAGTTCAACAGCACGGGATAGCCTTGTCTGGCGTTTGTGCTGCATTTGAAAGAAGAAGAAGAAGAAGAAGAAGAAGAAGAAGAAGAAGAAGAAGAAGAAGAAGAAGAAGAAGAAGACGAAGAAGAAGAAGAAGAAGAAGAAGAAGAAGAAGAAGAAGAAGAAGAAGAAGAAGAAGAAGAAGAAGAAGAAGAAGAAGAAGAAGAAGAAGAAGAAGAAGAAGAAGAAGAAGAAGAAGAAGAAGAAGAAGAAGAAGAAGAAGAAGAAGAAGAAGAAGAAGAAGAAGAAGAAGAAGGAGGAGGAGGAGGAGGAGGAGGAGGAGGAGAAGAAGAAGAAGAAGAAGAAGAAGAAGAAGAAGAAGAAGAAGAAGAAGAAGAAGAAGAAGAAGAAGAAGAAGAAGAAGAAGAAGAAGAAGAAGAAGAAGAAGAAGAAGAAGAAGAAGAAGAAGAAGAAGAAGAAGAAGAAGAAGAAGAAGAAAGAAGAAGAAGAAGAAGAAGAAGAAGAAGAAGAAGAAGAAGAAGAAGAAGAAGAAGAAGAAGAAGAAGAAGAAGAAGAAGAAGAAGAAGAAGAAGAAGAAGAAGAAGAAGAAGAAGAAGAAGAAGAAGAAGAAGAAGAAGAAGAAGAAGCAGAAGAAGAAGAAGAAGAAGAAGAAGAAGAAGAAGAAGAAGAAGAAGAAGAAGAAGAAGAAGAAGAAGAAGAAGAAGAAGAAGAAGAAGAAGAAGAAGAAGAAGAAGAAGAAGAAGAAGAAGAAGAAGAAGAAGAAGAAGAAGAAGAAGAAGAAGAAGAAGAAGAAGAAGAAGAAGAAGAAGAAGAAGAAGAAGAAGAAGAAGAAGAAGAAGAAGAAGAAGAATAATAAGAAGAAGAAGAAGAAGAAGAAGAAGAAGAAGAAGAAGAAGAAGAAGAAGAAGAAGAAGAAGAAGAAGAAGAAGAAGAAGAAGAAGAAGAAGAAGAAGAGAAGAAGAAGAAGAAGAAGAAGAAGAAGAGAAGAAGAAGAAGAAGAAGAGAAGAAGAAGAAGAAGAAGAAGAAGAAGAAGAAGAAGAAAGAAGAAAGAAGAAGAAGAAGAAGAAAGAAGAAGAGAAGAAGAAGAAGAAGAAGAAGAAGAAGAAGAAGAAGAAGAAAGAAGAAGAAGAAGAAGAAGAAGAAGAAGAAGAGAAGAAGAAGAAGAAGAAAGAAGAAGAAGAAGAAGAAGAAGAAGAAGAAGAGAAGAAGAAGAAGAAGAAGAAGAAGAAGAAGAAGAAGAAGAAGAAGAAGAAGAAGAAGAAGAAGAAGAAGAAGAAGAAGAAGAAGAAGAAGAAGAAGAAGAAGAAGAAGAAGAAGAAGAAGAAGAAGAAGAAGAAGAAGAAGAAGAAGAAGAAGAAGAAGAAGAAGAAAGAGAAGAAGAAGTAGAAATACAAGAGGAAGAAGAAGAAGAAGGAGAAAAGGAACAACAAAAAGAAGAAGAAGAAGAAGAAGAAGAAGAAGAAGAAGAAGAAGAAGAAGAAGAAGAAGAAGAAGAAGAAGAAGAAGAAGAAAAGGAAGAAGAAAAATAAGAAGAAGAAGAAGAAGAAGAAGAAGAAGAAGAAGAAGAAGAGAAGAAGAAGAGAAGAAGAAGAAGAAAGAAGAAGAAGAAGAAAAGAAAAGAAGAAGAAGAAGAAGAAGAAGAAGAAGAAGAAGAAGAAGAAGAAGAAGAAGAAGAAGAAGAAGAAGAAGAAGAAGAAGAAGAAGAAGAAGAAGAAGAAGAAGAAGAAGAAGAAGAAGAAGTATTCCAAAACTGGTCTGAGAAGACCCTTATAAGCTGCTAGCTTTACATCACTAGAGCAAAAAGATAAGTTCCTTTGAAGCACCCCTAAGATTTTGTTACCTTTATTACAAATAAATTGGACATGCTTATCCCAACTAAGGTCGCTAGTGATAGAAACCTCTTAGTACTTAATTGAGTCAACTTTAAGTAACTTTTCACCATTCAAGACATAGTCGAAACAAACAGGCTTCTTTTTCCTGGCAAAAGTGATGATATTACACTTTGAAGGCTGGAATCTCATACCCCACGTCTTAGCCCAGAGACCTAGATTATCAATGTCATCCTGGAGCCTACGACAGTCACTATCATTATCAATGATTCGATAGCAAACACAATCATTGGCGAAAAGCCTGACATTTGAACTGGCAACATTTACGATATCATTAATGTGCGCCAAAAAGAGAATGGGTCCTAAGACGGATCCCTGAGGGACTCCAGACACGACATCCTCAAAAGAAGACCAAGTACCATTCACTACAACAGCCTGTTTACGATCAGAGAGGAAATCATCAACCCACTGGAGGATCTGGTTCGAAACGCCTAGGCTAAAGAGCTTGGTTTTTAGTAGCTCATGAGGCACAGTGTCAAAAGCCTTTTCAAAATCCAGAATGAAAACATCAGTTTGTGACTGACAATGGTTATAATTGTACATGAGGAGAAATTATGCTGAAGGCTGTTATTTTTGTACAATGGGTAACAAATGACCCACAATGACTCACCCCTTGGTCAGTAAAGTGACTGACATATGAGGTAACACGACTCACCCCTCTGTCACTCCAGTAATAGACAATATTGGTACAGTGATGGGCATGTGAGTCACACTGTCACTGGTCATTGACCCACATTTGACTAACCGTGTCCGGGGGTAGTGGGGTGCATCATTCAATGGATAAGTGCATAACGTTAATTGCATAGGCTAGGCCTAGGCGTAGGAAGGGGGGAGGCTGGGGGCTTTAGTCCCCCCAGTCAAAAATGTGGGGGGCTGAAGTATGCTTCCGCACCCCAAGATCCAAGGCCAAAAACCCAATATTTGCCTCTTCTGTAAGAAATGTCAAAAATTTGCAGTAATTTTCCTTAAAGTTTGTGCAAAATGTTGTACCAAATTGCATCAGAGGACCCTCAAATACCCAAAAATTTTCCAAAGGGGAGGGGGACACCCCTCCCCTTAGACCCCTACCCAGGCCAGCAAGTTGAAACAAGGTTCAGCCCGCCAGTCTTGAAAAGCTTCCCACGCCTATGGTTAATTGAAATTCTTTTGTCCTGCCATCCACTTCCCTTCCTTCCCCAAACCACAGGCGCCCCTTATGTTGTATAGTACACCATATACTATGTATTATATAGAGGTAGATGTTCAGTTGTCTTCAACTGCCACAAGTGCTCATAGAAAATGCAAGCCCTTCCACTTTCCAAAAAGTTTTCAAATTTTATGAAATTCTGTGTTCAAAAATCATTCATATTAATGCTTATATGTATCTGTAAGATTTTTAATAATGAAAAGCTAACCATAATTGACAAACTTCGGAAGTACAGTAACCTTGAAAGTTAAGAGAACTGTAGAGAATATTTTAGGAGTATTTAATTATAGTGTGGAAGTGCTGAATGCTCTTCCTATCAGCAGCTACCATCCTCAAACTGTTACTCCATCGAAATTTCGTCCTTCAGGCAATGCCACATGAAATTATTCGGGAAAAAGAACTACCTTGAGGTACCTTATGACCGAAAGTCTCGACACAGACAAATTTGGCAAGAAAAGTGCAGTTATTATGCCAGAAACATAAGTTGTTTGTTCGATCTAGGAGATTTGTGACTTACCTTTCCATCTATAGAGTACATAGGATATGGTGTACTATACAACGTAAGGGGTGCCTGTGGGCTACAGTAGGCCTAGTTGAATTGGTTATTACACAGTGTTGTGCAATTGCAATTTTTTCCAAAGGTGACAAATTTAGGTGTTGGGGGAGAGTAGGGCCACCATTTTGGGGGGGGGGGGTGGGGGGGGCACTGTATGGCAGGCTCCTGGATGCTACATCAATTGAACAAACAGACCAAAGTAGAAAATCTATTTCATGTATACGTCTGGTATGGCAGTGCCCCACATTGGTGTCACATGGGGGCAATTGCCCCTCCCCTAATTTTTGTCATCACTGTGTTTTCTCAAGTGATATTTTCAGGTAGGGCTGTTTAGGTGTCATAGATGTAAAGCTCAGTCATTTTGTATACTGTAAGCATGTTGGGCAGTGGCATAATAGAGGGGACAGGGAGGGCCAGCTGTCTCACCCTACATGGGCCAGGGGGTGAAAAATGAAGGCAGACAAAAAAAGAAAAATAGAGAAAAAGATAGGAAAACAAAGAATAGTAAAAACTGGAAAGAGAAGGAAAAGGAAATTAAGAGCTTGTGTACTTTTCATGCCCCTCTGCCTCTGGTGAATTGTGAATTTGTGTCAGCAAGAGCACTTAAATTGAGTGGTATGATGCAGTCATGTTCTTTTGTTGCAAGAATGACACCGCCAGAGTTTGCTGAGTTCCCACAGGGGATGATTGAGCAGACAGGTAGTCCTGGCCCTGTGCTCTGAGGGCACAGGTTGAGTCATTAGACCCCCCTGCAAACAACCCTTGTGATGCCACTGACATATGGACCATACAAGTTCTAGATTAGTCTGAAGAAATTTATTGCAACCAGGCATATATGGTTTTACACTCATTCCTAATAACATAACGTAACGTAACGTAACGTAACGTAACGTAACGTAACGTAACGTAACGTAACGTAACGTAACGTAACGTAACGTAACGTAACGTAACGTAACATAACAGGTTAAAAGGCAAAGGAGGGCTAAGGCCCCATAAGATGCCCTGAAGTCCATACAACCTTAACTGATAACAAACAACCAACCAACACCAAACAAGCTCAGCACAATTAGATTCTACCACAGTTATGGAAGAACTTGTCAGTGTTAACCTTCAAGCATTGCACAGATGTGGAGTTAACTACCCACTCAGGCAGACTATTCCACTCGTTAACAACTCTATGAGAGAAGCTGAACTTCCTAATGTCAAGCCTTGCAAAGCACTTAACTAGCTTCTTACAATGGCCTCGAACCCGAGAATTACTTTAAACCTTTAAATAATTGCAAGATGACAAATTAGGGTTCCTTTCAGAGAGAAATTTGTACACCTGAAGCATGTCCCCCCTAATCCTTCTCATTGTCAGGGTGGTAAGCCCAAGATGCTTAAGTGTAACATGATAAGGTAGGTGTCTCACCTTGGGTATGGGTAAACTGGGGTAAAAACGCCCATTTTTGAGGTTTTTGGTAAATATCTCTGTACTCTTTGCAGACTCTAGGAAACAAAAGTGTGGCTTTGTGCAATACATGTCTCCTTTATAATTTGCATATATAACATCATGGTTATGAAATTGATAAGGAGGAATTTTCCTCAGTTTTTGACACCAGTTTTGGCGGGCGTTTTTACCCGGGTCTCGGGGTAAAAACGCCCACCCCTATCTTTCAAAGAAAATGACTATTCCACAGGCCTATAAAAGTAAAGTTAAGTCAAGTTATTACTATTCTTTTATTTTTTGATGTTATTTTGAGGAATGTAACCTCAACTACCACAAACATCTTAAGCACAGCTGGAGGACTATGAATATGAAGTCATTTACAGTACCTGACACAAATGTATGTGAAAGTGAAACGTTAACGTACAGCACAATGAGCATGGGCTTGCGCACTGCCTTGTCACTCTGGAGAGTCAACAGAGATACAACTGGTTATAAAGGCTTTGGGTCCATGCAAACTAACAGCCATGATGACTTTGTGAACCTTTTTTTTTTGGCACTGCATCTTCATCTGCTACAAACAAGTTTTTGCGTAGTCTTCCTCTTTGAAACCCCACTGATGTGTTGTTATCGGAATGATAGACTGCAACTTGCAATGCAAAGTGAAAAGATACTCTACTGTACTCCCTCTCTGAGTCTAATGAATGTTATGATTTTGTTCTGGCTAACTGAAATGGTACTGTGGGGATGCATGTACTAGATGGTCAAATGAGTTAAAACATCATGGGATAGCATCATTTGTTCAATTTATTGTATATATTTATGTATAACTGCCACATAGTCTCCAGCACACTTATTTGCAGTGATGTTTTTAGATGAAATGATTCTGGAGTCCTTGGTGAAGCCACCTGAAGTGAAACTGAGGATCCTTCAGATATTAGTTTTGCCTTTTAGATTTGTCTTGGGTTGTATGTTTGTTTGCTTGTTTGTCTGTTTGTGGTGCATCTGTGGTCTCTAACTTGTACATGTATTGTACATGTGACAGCACATGTATTGCTGGGCAATGAAGAGAAATTTTCCCACACACAGTCATCATAGTGCGATGAATGTTTAGCTGTACACAAAAAAAGACGACTATGGGTTATAATCTTATAGAGTTAGAAACATCTGCAAATAGTTTTATGGCACTTATTAGTTTTCATCACACTGATTGCCAAAAATGTAATTCATTTATTGTCAGTATCTTCAGTAAAATAAAGGGGGGGGGGGGTTAAATAATGATTGAAGAAAGTCAGTTACGTTTAAAAAGAAATTACCAAATTGTAACGAACTTGAATCTAAATAATACTTGGAGAACATTAAGTAAGAATTAAAATGTCAAATCAATGTAGTTGGTCTCTAATAGCTAATTCTGATAAGTAATAATAGCTGTAGGAAGGTCTATTAATGTGGTGGTTGAAGATAAGTAAGGATTTATTTATAGCTTCATGTGAAGGATGTTGCTGGGCGTTTTTACCCCATGGCAGTTGATTTTGCCTGGGGTAAAAACGCCCACTTAAATCTCGGGTACTAAGCATATATAAAAATAGATGTTTAAATACTGATTAAGCATACTGCTGTAAGTAACCCTTCTTAACATATATCAACTAAAAAATGATAAAAAATAAACATCATTTACATATGGGGTAAATACGAACTGATGACGGCTAAACCTGTGACGGGAATTTTTCAAAACTTTTTGCGTCATATTTTTTTCAAAAGTTCCTCAATACCCCTGAAATATGTTAACAAAATTTTTTCTTCTATCATTACTATATATTAGCATTGTTCTCAATATAAATATGTTCCATTCTATCACACATCATGTAATTTTTTAGTGGCAGAGGAAAAAAGTTTTCCGGGCGTTTTTACCCCATGGGCGTTTTTACCCCAGTTTACCCTAAAGCAAGTGACTCCTCTGAACTTGTTCTAAAAGAAACTTGTCCTTTTCATAGAAGGGATTCCAAGCCTGGGCTGCATAGTCAAGGTGGGGTCTTACCAACTGCTTAAATACAGATTTAGTACAATTTTTTTACTAAAACTACTGAAATTCCTCTTGATCACTCCAAGCACCCTATTAGCAGCAGCTGCACACTGTAGATGGCTTTAAATTGCCTGTAATAACTACACCCAGATCTTTCTCAAAAGTCACTTTACTCAGAATACTAACATTCGTGTTAACCATAGCTGAAATTTTTAGGACCAAAGTGAAGGACTTTGCACTTACCTGCATTAAAAGACATTTGCCAAGTCTGAGACCATGAAAATAGCCTATACAAGTCTTTTTTGAAGTAATGAGGCATTATCCTCTTGGATGTATGGACAAAAGTGTTAGACAACGGTGGTTATGTTGATACTGTGTACATGGACTTCATGAAGGCCTTTGATAAAGTTCCACATAGAAGACTTATGGAGAAATTTAGGCATATGGCTTTAGTATCCAAACAAGGCATTGGATTGAAAACTTTCTAAATGGAAGATGCGAAAAGTTTTTGTTAATGGAGTTGAATCTAGTGAGTATGCAGTTACAAGTGGCATTCCTCAGGGTAAGGCTGTTCACAAACCCAGTTTTAATTTGACAACCGGTTAAAACCGGTTTCGATTTGATTAGGTGTTGAAATTTTTGCACACCTGAAAAATCGATGGTTGAAAAGATCAGTCTATAACCAATCATGGTTTTACTTCCCTTTTAAAATTAACTCTTGCTCATTATCTGTAACAAATAAACTTGAACCAGGCAATCACAACCAGGTATACTTGTCAATACTAGGTCAACATTATTATACAGTGCCCAGTATTGTGGGCCTTGTGGCTAGACCTCGTGCAAGGTACATTTGTAAGGCCACTGTACTTTTTGAAAATCTGATTTTTATTCAGAACCCGGTTGTAGTGGCCAAAGAAACCAGTTTGCTGATTTTAGACTAACCGTCACAGCCATACCTCAGGGGAGTGTGTTAGGTCCTTTCTTGTTTATTATATATAAATGATTTACCTAAGTGTGCGAATCGTATGGCCTATTTATTTGCTGATGATACAAAAATATTTAAAGAAATCAGAAGTATGGATGATATTGGGAATTTGCAGAAAGATCTTGATCAACCCCAGAGCTGGTCAGACAAGTGGCTTTTGAAGTTTCATCCTGATAAGTGCAAAGTTTTAACTGTCTCTATAAATAAGTACCATGGTTGTCTTCCTCAGAGTTATCATTTATACAATGATATTAGGGATGAAGTATTTTTGGATAAGTCAGATTGTGAGAAGGATATAGGCATCCTTGTAGACAGTAGTCTCAGCTTTTCAGAGTACAGTCAGCACCAAGTAAGCAAGGCCATTTGTATTATGGGCCTCATTCCATGTACGTATACATTTTTGGATGGGCAAAGCTTCAAGCTTCTATTTCATATTTTATATTTGTAAGGCCACATTTGGAATGACCTCCCTGAAAGTGTAATTTCAGCCACCCCGGTTTTCAGTTTGACAAGGCTTTGGATAGGTTAAAGTCTGGCCATGAGCTGTGGTATAACTATAAGGCAGATTTTGTGCCAGCTTAGTATGGCAGTCACCCACAGATCTTGATCGTTGCTACAGTTGCTGATGGTGAAGAATAAGGAGATGCGGACATAGATGTCAACAGACCTGCATCCACGGAAGTTCCTAAGGTATCCTAAGGTGTCATCTCTAGCAATTTACTGTAATTATGTAAGTTAGATCAGTTCCAGTCCTGCATCAAGAGCCTGTGTCTTTTTTAAATTTAAAGTGTAAATCTCCTCATCCCAGGCAGTTCCAATTCCACCAGTTAAGTAACTTCTAGACCTTCCAAAACTGTCATAAGCTCCTTATGCAGACACAGATCCAGTTTATTGCTTATCTTAGGTGAGCATACAAGTCCCTAATGTATTTTCAAAACACTCTCTGTGCATGCTGTGTAGTGTTGGCTGCTCTGTATCTTTTGAATTTTGTGACTCTGATGTCCATCAGAAAGCAGTCACCAATTGAGAAGTTTGTTTTCACCCAACCAAAAATGTAATTGGATGATGAATTTCTGCCATTAACTGCACCATTGTTAGCACTAGAATTTTCAGAAAAGAAGGAACCCCTCAATTTGGGAGGGTTTAAATCTAAGAAAAGGTGGTGTTTTAATAGTATGCAGGAATATTGTAAAATTAATGCAAACACCTGTTAATCTTACCTGGACCTAACCACCAACGAAACCTATAAACTTTAGATCTAACATTGTCTTAGCATTGCTGCCCTTGTAAATTTTGTTGATATGAGCAATACAAAGATGATATGCTGTAGTCATCTGCATGTATGGTCTTAGCTAAGACACTTAGGCCTAGTTCTTACGTACACTTTGTTCTCTGAAGTAGGCCTAGACTATGAAGTATCCAGTTTTTGGCAGCATGTTACTGTGAGAGTAACCACACATCAGCATGCGTTGCTGCAGTGACTGTGCTAAGTACATGTACTTTGCATGTGTGAACCTGTCCATTGCATTTGACTATCTATATGACTGGAGTCAAGTCTTTAAGTTTAGAAACTTGAGTCAGGGGTGAGTCTTTGGAACTTTAGCAAATGGTGACTTCATTTAAATCGAGCCTTTAGCTAGTGATTACTTGAGTCATGTCAAGTCTCAAGTTTGGGACTCACCCCCCCCCCCCCCCACCCCCCCCCCCCCCCACCCCCCCCCCCCCCCACCCCCCCCCCCCCCCACCCCCCCCCCCCCCCACCCCCCCCCCCCCCCACCCCCCCCCCCCCCCACCCCCCCCCCCCCCCACCCCCCCCCCCCCCCACCCCCCCCCCCCCCCATTTTTTTCCAGCATAATTCATTCGGGCTTGCTATTCTAGGGGGATTTTCCTCTCTTTTTGACCCCGATAAAATTCATTGCTGTCTGTAGTTCTTTACCCACCTCATGTTTAGCTGTCCCCATTTTTTTTTGGGCCCCGGCTCTAATCAGTTTTTTTAAGGGCATCTCTCTCCATTTCAGACCATAGGTTAAATAATTTTTTGTACAAAAAACACTAAGGGTCTGATGAGACCATCACTCAATAAAGTGAAAACAAAAGCTTCTTATAAAAAATTACCAAATGTCACAAATGAAAACCATTTGTATCTTTACATGATTCAGAACAATTCTACAGTACGAATTAGATTGAAACATACACCAACCAAATTTTACAAATTCACTCACAACATTTGTTTGGGCCTAGGAAGTGACCTTTATGAAAGCAAAGCTAACTGTTAGCAACTTTTAATTGTCTCAACACATCCCAAATTTACAAAGCACATTTGCATTGTCACACTTTCCTTCCTTTAACACTCTTCTACCAAATTCCATTTGCAAAAAGTTGTGACAAACACACAAAAAATCTTGACACAATGTTGTATTCTTCGTTCCAGACGACATAACACTTTCACCCCTTCTTCCTTAAATCTTTAACTGGAAAGACTACAATTGACCTCTTATAGTATTCAATAAATTTACAAACAAATTTACCCGTTTTAATTTGACATGACTCTGAATGATAAAATTATGGAAGAACCAAATTGAAAAATAACTTTTCTTACATTTTGGCAAGTAAGATGTTACATTCCCTTTAAAAACACAATATTTTGTTTACTTTCTCCTTTTAGTTTTTACCTACAAAATTACTTTTGCAAAAAGTGGGTGCAAAAATTTGTCAACTTTTTTGAAAGAGGTTGTTTTGAGTACACCAAAACATTGCTTCAGATATACCCAAAACATGAATATCTAAAATTACCACCAACAAATAGATTTCTGTTTTGATGAAAGTTTGGCACCAATGTAAATTGTTTGTGAAAATACTACACAAAACCTTTGTTGATTAAGTGTTTAAATAAACTTTTTTTTTTCTTTTGTAAATTTTGTTTGTTTAGACATGAAAATTTTTGTCCCTACTGATAACTGATGTTTAACTTTTGCATTCAAATTAAACATTAACAACGTTGAATTATTTTTGAAACTTGTCAAAATAATTTTAAATTTATTCATGGGTATTAAAATATACACTTCCAAAAGAACCTTCAAATTTATAAATCTTGAAGTCCTGAAGAAGAAGATCTTCACTGCTCAAAGAATCAAATACCCATACTTTTTTACAACTTAAGTCACCTCAAAACTGGTTTTTTTACATTAAAAAAATACATTGCCAAACGTAGGGGCTGATATGATGTTAAAACCCCTTCAACATTACTAAAGAGATTTATGATGGGCAATCCAGCATTTCAATTCTTCTGATGATAAAGTATAAGACCTCCCACACACCTACCTAGTGAGATCTATCATAACCCAAGAATATTTTAAGGGAAATACTGCAATTAAAGTGCACCAACATGGCATACAAAGAAAATAGCTGTAATCATTATGAAACCATTCAGTCTCACCAATACACTCCAGCAACAGCTTTATCTCCTAAAAATGTAATCCATTACAAGAGTTTACGGGTGTTGCATCATTTGAAATTTTTTTAAATTGGGCCAATAAATTATTCTTGAGCAACACATCACTGAATTTCTCTCTGAAAGAGCCGTACTGCCTTATTTTGAATTGCCTAATTCTGCACATATAAATATTAGTTTGAAAAATGTGAAAATTTTCTGGATACAACAAATGCAATATTTCTCTTTAATATTTATTTAAGATCTAGCAATGCGGTCAAATTACCAGGAGGTTTGAAAACTCTCAAATATGAAGTTAGAATGCACATTCAAACATAATGTCAGAGATTTTCATATCTTTAAACAGAGGGATGGGTATTACTACTGATAAAATGATTCTCAACTTAGGATCCTCCAAACCGCTATCCAAATCCTCCCGACCATCATAAAAGGGGAAAATTTAAAGTATAAAAGGGTACAACCCAAATATGCATTTTAAGACCTCTGTGGCCGAGGAGAAAAGGGGGGGCATCTGAATTGATGAAACTTTAGCAACCGGGGGGAGGGGGGTTTGTCCCCAGCCCGTTTAGTAATGGAATTTTTCATCCAAGGCATCTACCATTTCTCCTCAAACTGGGGCCTATTGCTAAAATTGTAATCTTACCTTCAAGGGCAAAAACCTTGAAGTTCGAACTACATAACAGAAAAGAAAACATAATCCGATTATGGCCATTCAGTGGGAGAGGAATGAAGATGGAATTTCGGAATGTAAGAGAGTGCATCCCTACCATTCTTTACCGGGATAGCCCAGCTAAAATTCACAAAGCTAATATGATCGAAATTTTAACACGGCACTTGGGGAACTGTTAGCATTGGTCTTTTAGTACTGTCACAGCGTCTACGATAGACGACTAGTCTGCCAGGTTTAGTCATGTACAATTACAGTGTAATTGGGCCTATCTGCACCGCGCTAATATGCACATTAGGGGCCCTACAATGTTTCACGCTCATTATTATGAGAGCCACCTCAGATGCCTTGGAAATCAAATGCAGTCCCTTACCATGAAATATCCAATCGCTGCTATGGTTGATACTCATCATTCATAAGGGCCACCGCCAATTTTTGGTAACCTTTTTTGGAAGTTGTATTGCCCATTTGTTGTCCTTAAATTTACGTGAACGTCACACATCTCCGGATGTTTTCAAACTTTTGCAGACGGCCATCTGTCTTGAAACGTAAGCGATTTTTCGTTGAATACAAAAATCTTACCGAATGTTTTTCTCAAGACGGACTTCTCTACACCCATGACTAAGATAAGGTACAAAATTTAGCTCGTAATGGTGATTTTGCTGAAAATCTGCATACTGAATTTTGGCCTATGCAGCATGTTCGCAACGCACATAGAGCGGGACACGATACCCAAGATATGAAAATTTTACTTCGTTAGGTTCTATAATGCACTTGTACATTACACCACTAATCGGCCTCACGTGGAAGCGACAGTACTGAGTTGATGATGTTTTCAAGAGTGGGTGTTGCCCAGTAGGGCAGGATTTAGCAATTGTTTGTTACGGTAAACCTTCACGTGGACTGGTAGCAGCCAATAGAATTTGTACACATGGTAATCAGTGAAAAAATGCTGAATTCCAATGACGTCACAAGCAAAGGAATGCAAGAACGTTGCATGCAAATAAGTTGGGACCCTTGAAAGGTGCCTGGGAAATTCTTGAGTCGAACTGCGAAGGTTTTTTCATAGGAATTGAAACACTAATGAGCATTTACTGTACCTGTAGTCTACATTTGCTCTGTAGCAACAAGCTAGCCAGGAAGGGAAGCGAATAATGTGTCTGCATGGGGCTATCAAATGGAAAGGTAGTCCATCGATGGGCCGAAAAATTGAGGCCAAAATGCAGTGGGTTTTAGTTCATTAAAATGTAGGCCTGCTGATTATCCTGGGAAAGGTCATGTGGCACCGTATTGCTAATGAAAATTTTCTTTGCGGTTGCGTCTGAGCGGAAAGGTATGAAACATTTTTATCCATGGCCGTTAAAAAGACACTGACACATCGCCTTTTTTATATGCTCTCAAGATGAATATATACGGAGGAAAGCGTCACGCATTTCACCAACTAGGAAATATAGGATATATTCCAAAGAATGACGGCTCACTATTGCTCTCAAGGTAAGAGAATTTTCTGCAAACTGGAAATTATGGGGAAACACTGGATGCACATTTGGGGCAACTGCTAAAAAAGGCCCCATCAAAGATAAAAACACGTACGGTTGCAGACAACGGGTGGAGTGGGGAAAGCAGGGCCACTCCCATCCGGAGATGCCAACCCCCCCCCCCCCCCCCCCTATTTCTTGGGAGGATTTGTACAAAATTTGGGACATATCTTAGGAGATATGAGACTGTTTTCAAAGCAGAAGCAATGGGGTTCCCCGCCCCCCGAAATATGCAACATACGTGCGTTTGTGATGATTGCCAACCCAATCTATACCTCGATGGCAGAACTACTTTAAGTGCCTATGAAAATGAACCCCTTTCTTTCTTTGTTACAGATACGAAAATTTTATAAAAGCCAACGTTTTTCCACGTTAAGGAAATGAAAAAAATAAAATATACATGCAAGCATAAGTTGTAAACTCTCAGTTTTAGAACACTTAAAGCGGAGAACAATAGATGTTACTGTTTATACTGGCCTCTACTGTAGTAAAGAATAGCTTCATAGCAGCCTGAAAAAATCGGTACACCATTTATAGGAAAAGTCTTTATTGAGATATCGACAAATCACGGAAATGGCGGGAAAACACGGAAGATCACGGACAATAAAATATTAACAAAACGGAATTTCTATTTAAAAAAACGAAAAAATTTTGGCATAACTTTATAGCATACGAAATCGAACAAGTTACTGTGTTTCAAAGGATGACCACGTGCATTTTAGTTCATTGATTTGAAGCTTATCATGATAGATGAAAGTAACTGAAATGTTGAATTATCGGCACTTTTCCAGATCAACAGTTTAGTTTAAAACTCCGAGTTTGATCTATTGAACGATGTTCACTTTTTCGAGACCTTGTCTACGATTTTGAGCGATTTGGTACGGCAAAACTGACCGTAAAAAATGCAAACATTTGTACAAAATGTATACGAACTTTAGCGTCGATTTTTTGCCGATTTTTAAATCGCGAAAATCACAAGAGATTCGGAATAACATGGCATAAATTGTAGAAATTTGATTCTAGATAAGGGCGGGAGTTGACCATCACAGTTACGTAGGAGAGATGTGTGTGCGTAGGTAAGGTATACAGAACTGCATCGGAATTGTCGGATATAACATCGCTCGCAACTTCAATATTGTGTGCAAGTTAGGACAACTTCTGTCGTATAATTTACCAAAGAAAGTAACGAAGAAGGAAAAGGAACTAGCACACACTGAAGTCTTTTTGTGTTGTTCAAGGGTAAACAGGCTTTCCTAATCCATACACAAGGGTATTGTCAGGGCAGGCAGTCGCGCCCGTCTTACGAACTTGGCTGCACCACAGTGTGAGCTTAATCTGACATGCGGTTAACTACCAGTAACTGCAGTGAGGGCTTGTGCTATGGAATTGCCAGTTAACCGGGACGCAAGAACGCGGTTAGCTGCATAGAGCAATTTATCTATGGTGCTAACTCAGCTATGGACTGAATTAAGCATCATTGAAGCCATTAAATTAGCTTGAATCAAGGACATCAGTGAAATTTCTTTAATATCAGCTATTCAATGCATCTACTCATTCAGCCATCGAGAAGGTTTAGGAATATATTGCTTCTTCAGAAAGCATGAGACATTTATGTTTTGGAAAGATGTTATTTTTTGTAATCTTTATTTTGTATGTTTATAGTATTATTGTTGTCTTGAGTACAGAGTCTGAAGAGGAGTCCAGATGGAGCAAACAAGAATCAGTTCAGCTCAGAAGACATTAGCAGGCTAGGTAATATTAGATCCGGATAAGATCAGCTGGATGTGTTTGGAACATAATTACCTGACATAGCTATCTATCAGTAAGTTAAGTCAGATATTATAAAATAGTTGCCAAAAGAGGTCTGAAAATTTTAAACTGTTGAATGATTCTTCCATTTTCTTTGCTTTAGAAATTGAACTTGAACTATTTGTTAAACATTGGTTCTTCAATTTTTTTCAATACTCAGAGGCAGAGATATCTTTTGATGAATTGCTTCAATGTTTTGTTTACTTTCCCAGATTGAATATATTAAGTAAATGCATGGAATAAAATAGAAAAGCCTATTCCTCTAGAAAGGAACATTACCATAAACAATAAACATGTCCTGAAGTGGACTACATGTTAAATATTTTCTTGAACTTGCACACACTTACTTTCTAATATGCAATCTATGTAAACATACATAGAGGTGGGTCTGTTTAAGAAATTAAGGTGGAATAAAAACAAAAACCTAAGAGAGGGCACATAGTGAGTCAATCACAGTACCAGATCAGCATAAGTTGTGAATGTGATAACTTTTTGTTGATGCCTTGCCAAAAGGCAGAAGGAATCTTTGCCATGGTGAGGTGTGTACAGTATGATGTGTGTGGGTGTGAGTGTGTGTGTGTGTATGTGATGTTTGGCTTGTTAAAGACCATATCCAAGAAGGTAAACTCTGAGGGATTTCCTACTTGGCGTGTAGATACCCCATATTGAGAAAATGATCCCTATGTTTTGGTGGGGTCAACGGCAACTGGGTCCATTAGAGGTTGTAATAACCATGAAAAATGCTTGTAAACACTACATCTCCAGAAGGGAAACAATTCATTGGTTCATGCATGGCTGTGGATACCCACATATGAGTAGATGAACCTTGTCGATTTTGGTGGGGTCAAGGGTCATTCGGGTCACCACAGATCAAATGGTGTAAACTTTGAAAACTTCAAAACTTTGATAAATCTCATTCTTACCATGGTGGGTGCGCAGTTTAAGTTTAGATCTCTATACTATTGGAGAGGAGGTAAAACCTCATTGAGGTTGCCGGAGGTCAAACTGTGGAAATGTTGTAAACAGGATACTCAAGAGAAAAAACCTGTATGAATTATAATTTCAAGGCATGTGGTGGCCCATAAATGAGTGCCATTTGATCTGCATTATTTTTAGTTGAAGAGACGGTGGGCCGAAGCCCAAATTCGCTTGTTCGTGATCCCTCTCAGGGACGTACTGGAAAATAGCTCAAAAATCGTAAAAATATATAACTAAATGAAAATCAATGTTACCCACGCGCCAAAAGTGCCACATTTTGTAGGATATACATGAAATATGAGCCAAAAAACTTTAAAAACATAGCTGTTCACGAACGTGCCTAAGATTGCGCAAGACTCGTGTCCAAGCAAACCAAAGCATTAAAAATCAATTGGGGGAGTTTTTTTACCACATGACCTTGATGGGGAAGGTGGTAACTCCCAATTGATTATGCTATTGGTTGCTGACAGAAGTCTTGCGCAATCTTAAGGCACGTTCGTGAACAGCTATGTTAAAGTTTTGTCATATTTCATTTAAGATTAAAAAATGTGCAAACTTTTGCGCTGGGAACATGTAATTTAAGTTTTAGTTATATATTTTACGATTTTTAAGCTATTTTCAAGTACTTCCCTGAGAGGGATCACAAACACGCGAAGAATTTGGGCTTCGGCCCACCGTCTCTACTTCAAACCTAAAAATAAGCAGATCATGCACTCATTATGCGGCCACCACATGCCTTGCAAAATTATATTCATACAGGTTTTTCTCTTGAGATATCATGTTTACAAACATTTCCACAGTTTGACCTCGGCAAACTCAAAATGATGTTTGGACCTCCTCCAAATAGTATAGAGATCATAAACTTAATACGAGCCCCACATGGGTAGAATGGAGATTGATCAAGTTTTAAGTTTTCAAAGTTACACCATTTGATCTGTGGTGATTTTGCCCCGAAATGACTTGACCTCACCCAAAATCGACAAGGGTCATCTACTCAATATGGGGTATACAAATGGCCATGCATGAAATCAAGAATGTTTCCCTTCTGGACGATGTAGTGTTTTACACACGCATTTTTCATGTTATTACAACCTCTAATGACCCCAGTTGACCTTTGACCCACCAAAAACAATAGGGATCATTTCTCAATATGGCGGTATCTACACGCCAAAGTATGAAATCCCTCAGAGTTAACCTTCTTGAGATATTGTCTTACAAGCAAAACAGCACATACCACACCACACACAGCACACCCACACACACATACTGTACAACATCACCATGGGCAAAGATTCCTTCTGCCTTTGGCAAGGCAACAACAAAAAGTTATCACTTCACAAATTATGCTGAATTGGGATCCTGTGATTGACTCAAGCTATGTGCCCTCTTCTTATGTTGTTTTGTTTTTATTCCAACCTTAATTTCTTAACAGACCCACCTCTATGTAATGTTACATTAGATTTGCATATGTAGAAAGTAACTGTGTGGGCAAGTTTCCAAAAAATATTTAACATGTAAGTCCACTTCAGGACATGCTTTATGTCTATGGTAATGTCTCATAGAGGAATAGCATGTTCTATTTTATTCCATGCATTTACTTTAATATATTCAAATCTGAAAGTAAACAAAACATTTGAAGGCATATTCATCAAAAACATATCCTCTGCCTCCTGAGTATTGAAAGAAATGAAGAACAAAGTTAACAAATAGTTTCAAGTTCAATTCTAAAGCAAAAAAAGAAAATGGAAGAATAATTCCAACAGTTAAAAATTTTCGACTCTTTGGCAACTTATTTTATAATATCTGACATAACTTATCTGATAGTAGCTATGTCAGGTATTATGTTCAAAAACATTCCCAAGCTGATCATTATCCGAGAGTTAATATTACCTAGTGCTAATGTCTTCTGAGCGTGGAACTGATTTGGTTGCTCCCATTGGACTCTCTCAGAAACTCTGTATCAAGACAGCAAAAATTACTATAAACATTTACAAAATAAAGAGACAAAAAATCACATCTTTCCAAAACATAAAATTCTCATGCTTTTCTGAAGAAGCAATATCTTCCTAAACCTTCTCGATGGACTGAAAATATTGAAGATGATTGAATAGCTGATATTAAAAGAATTCACTGTGTCTTGATTCAAAGCTAAATTTATGGCTTCAATGATGGCTTAATTCAGTCCAAGCTGAGTTAGGCACCATAGATAAATTGCGCTATGCAGCTAACCGCGTGCTTGCCCCGGTTAACTGGCAATTCAATAGCACAAGCCCACTGAGTTACTGTAGTTACGCAGGTAGATTAAGCTCACATGTGTGCAGCCCAAAGGGTTCGTAAAAGCTGGGCGCGACTGCCTGCCCTGACAATAACCTTTTTTGTGTATGGATAGGAAAGCCTGTTTACCCTTTCAACAACACAAAAAGACTTCAGATTTGTGCTAGTTCGTTTCCTCTTCGTAACTTCTTTGGTAAATATACGGACAGAAGTTGGCAAATAACTTGCACACAAAATAGTGAAGTTACGAGCGAATGTATATCCGACAATTCCGATGCAGTTCTGTATACACTCACCTACGCACACACTCTCATCTACAGTACTGTGATGGTCCAACTCCCGCCCGTGTATATCGAGGAATCAAAATTTCTACAATTTTCCATGTTATTGAATCTCTGTGATTTTGCGCGGATTTCAAAATAGTGGCAAAAATCGACGCTAAAGTGCGTATACATTTTGTACCAAATGTGCAGTTTTTTACGGTTCAGTTTTCGCCGTACAAAATCGCTCAAACATCGTAGACAAGGTCTCTGAAAAAGTGGAAACGATCGTTTCAATAATCAAACTCGGATTTTTTTTAAAACTAAAACTGTTGATCTGGAAAAGTGCGATATTCAACATTCAGTATTAATCTTAGCAGATAAGGCTTTCAAATTCAAGAACTAAAAATGCACGTGGTCCATTCTTCGCCAAACACAGTAGTACTTGTTCGATTTCGTAGGCTATAAAGTTATGCCAAAATTTTTTCGTTTTTTAAAATAGAAATTCGTTTTGTTAAATTTTATTGTCAGTGATCTTCCGTGTTCCCGCCATTTTTTCCGTGTGATTTGTCGATTATCTCCAATAAAGACTTTTCACTATAAATTGCTGTACGTATTTTTTTTCAGGCTGCTATTGCAAAGCTATCTTACTACGTAGAAGGCCATGATAAACCCCATAACATCTATTGTTCTCCGCTTTAAGTGTTCGAAAACTGGAGGTTTACAACTTAGCTTGCATGATATATTTTATTTTCATTCCCGTAAGTGGAAAAACGTTGGCTTTTATAAAATTTTCGTAAGCGTACAAAAGGAAAAGGGAAAGGGGGGTGCATTTCATAGGCACATTAAAGTTATTTCTGCCATCGTAGGTATTAGATTGGGTTGCAATCATCAACAAACGCACGTATTTGCGTATTTTCGGGGGCGGGGACCACATTGCTTCTGCTTGAAAACAGTCTGCATACTAAGATATGTCCCAGATTTTGTGCAAATCCTCCCAAGAAATAGGTCTGGATCTCCGACAGATGGGAGTGGCCGCTTTTCCCCACCCACCGTTTCTGTCGCAACCGTAGTGTTTTATCTTGGATGGGGCCGTTTTTAGCAGTTGCCCCCAAAATTTGCAATCCAGTGTTCCCATAATTTCCAGTTTGCAGAAAATCTCTCTTACCTTGGCAGAGCAATAGTGAGCCGGTCAATTTTTGAATATATCCTATTATATTCTAGTTGGTGAAATGCGTGACGCTTTTCCTACGTATATTAATTCATTCTGAGAGATATAAAAAGCGATGTGTCAGTGTCTTTTTAACCGGACATGGATAAAAAGTTCCATAACTTTCCGCCTCAGAGAACCGCAAAGCAATTTTCCAGTAGCATACGGTGCCACACGACCCTTTTACCAGATAATAAGCCAGGCTTACATTTTAAGAAACTAAAAACCACTGCATGCCTTTATTTTTCGGCCAACAGCGATTGGCCACTACCTTTCATTTGATAGGCCCCACTGCAGCACACATATTCGCTTTCCCTTCCATGGCTCGCTTGTGCCTACAGAGCAAATGTAGACTAAAGGTACAGTAATGCATTAGTGTGTTCAATTCTATGAGAAAACCTTCGGCCAAGCTCGGACTCAAGAATTTCCAGGCACCTTGCAAGGGTCCCAAACTTATTTGCATTGCAACGTTCTGTGCATCTCCTTTGCTTGTGACGTCATTGGAATTCAGCCATTTTCATTGATTAACTGTGTACAAATTCTATTGGCTGCTACCCAGTCCACGTGAAGGTTTACGTAAACAAACAATTGCTAAATCCTGGCCCTACTGTAGGCAACACCCAACTTTGAAAACATACAGCACTCAGTACTGTCGCTTCCACGTGTTAGGCCTCGATAGTGGTGTAATAGTTACCAGTGCATAATAACCTAACGAAAGTAAAATTCATATATTGGGTATCGTGTCGCTCTATGTGCGTTGCGAACATGATGGCATAGGCCAAAAGTCAGTATGCAGATTTCAGCAAAATCAACCATTACGAGCCAAATTTGTACCTTATCTCCCCTATTCATGGTGATGTAGAAAAAAAAAAAAAAAAAAAAAGAAGTCCGATCTGAAAAGCATTCGGTAAGAGTTTGGTATCGAACGAAAAAACGCTTACGTTTCAAGACAAGATGGGCGCGTCTGCAAAAGTTTGAAAAAAACATCCGGACGAGATGTGTGACGTCACGTAAAGGTTAAGGACAACCAACATGGGATTACAACTTCCAAAAAAGGTACACAAAATATGGGCGGGTGGCCTATGAATGAATGAGTATCAAAACCCATAGCAGCGATTGGATATGTCATATGTAGGGAGCTGCATTTGATTTTCCCAAGGATTCTGAGGGGCTCCATAATAATAGAGTGAAACATGTACGAGATAGGGCCCTAATGTGAATATTAGCGCGGTGCAGTAGGCCCCCAAATGTACACTGTATCGTACATGACTAAACCTGCAGATAGCGTTCTATAGGTATACAGCATGGGACAGACTAAAAAGGGACATGCTATACAGGTCCCCAAGGGCGGTTAAAATTCGGATCATATTAGCTTGTGAATTTTAGCGCTGATCCCGGTAAAAGAATGGAGGGGGATGCACTCTCTTACATTCCGAAATTCCATCTCTCATTCTCTCCCACTGAAGGACTATAATCTGACTATTTTTTCTTTTTCTGTTATGGGGAGGCGAAACTTCAAAGGTTTTGCCCTTGAAGGTAAGATTTAAAATTTAGCAATTGCTGAGTAGAGGCGTAAATTCTACTTGAGTGAATGAAAAATAAAATGCAGCAAGGCCTTTGTATTGTACGGGAACATGAGGGTGCCGAATAGTAAGCTGTGATACCCTTGCAAGGCTTTTCCCCCTGACTCATTTTTTTGGTTAGAAAGAAAAACAGAATGTTCAGTTTTATGGGGACTTGGCGGCCCGCCGTTTGTTTTCTCTCTTGGTATATGAACAGAATCCAAGAAGTTCATGCTAAACTGTCTAATTTCAAAGAAGTCACGCCACTGATTTTTTTCGAACGTGCAAAAAAAAAAAAAAATTACCTATATGAATACGAAGGTTTACAAAAAAATTGCTCCGTTGTGGGAAGGATTTGCAAACGCGCAACAATATTACGAAACATGTAGGAATATGACGGAAAATGTTTGGAACGTTCAACAGATTGTATTTTCATTCAAACTTACGAAATGCTTACTCATAATTGCAAGAGAAATTCAAAAGCAAATTGACCGGCCCTCCTTTATGCTATACTTTGTGTAAAGGACCACGAAGTTTTCAGGCTAAATCGCGGGTCACACTACAGTGATTTCGGATTATATTACGTTCCATTTTTTGTCAGTTTTAACTTTTAGTTAAAACCTTCCTATCTCTGGCCCCAGAAAACAGCCAGAAATCTACCAACTTGTGTAAATGTATGATTTATACAGAGGACTACGAAAATGAAAGGTAAACTAATTATTTGGACGTCACATCGACCAAACTGCTTTTATCAAAGTACAAAACTCGGACTGATTTTTCGAACAAAATATCGCCCTCTGTTGGACGATATATTATATGGCAGTTAGAAGAACAGTTTATCGTGAGGACAAACAGTTACGGAAAGAAAAAAGAATTGAAAAACACGCAAGAAGAATTTTTCCGAACGAAAACTTTTTGACGGAAGGTATGAAACTGGGGAAACATTTAGGTATTTCTTTCTAAACTTACGAAATTTATTAATCATGCAAAAGGAAATTCACAGTAAACTGCGGCCCTCCCCTTTACTTTGTATATAAGACTCATGAAGTTTCAGGCTAACTAATTAATTTTCAAAGGTCTATTATTGACAATTTTGACGGTGAAATGAAATTATGCGAACTTGCGCGGTTTCCCGCGATCGTAAAAAAAATTTACGGGAGTTGAACCGATCATAGTACTTATTCATACTATGTTCGCTGTTCGCTCGTTGTGTAGACAATGTTGTTCGAAACAGGTATCATTTTTATAAAACATGTACAACTATTGTGTTAGGCTGTATATTGCCTTCGATTTTCTCTTTTTAAAAAGCCGCGTGTTGAAAGTGGACATCACTAATATTATTAAACGGAATCATTACCCAAGAAAGCTACATAGATATCATTCTCATTGAAGAAGTCTTTCTGCAGCATGCTTTTAAAAAGCCAGTTGACTGCAGGAGCATACCCCTTGTGTTGCCGAGGTAAAAAGGAATTAAGTCCCATATCAAAGCACAGGTAGCCAACCGCAGTCGGGGAAGCTTGTTTCGCTGAGTTTGTGAATGGGGGAGCAGCTCCCAAGGAGCCATCGTAACAATAGCGCTATTCATCCAGTCCCTCCGCGGTCGGATAAAAC
Organism: Holothuria leucospilota; assembly: GCA_029531755.1. Lineage (NCBI taxonomy): Eukaryota > Metazoa > Echinodermata > Holothuroidea > Aspidochirotida > Holothuriidae > Holothuria > Holothuria leucospilota. Next base: position 57,259,241 of record CM055969.1, read on the forward strand.
CTGCCGGCATGCATAGTGAAATTTATCTATGTGCCTAAGCAACTTCACTGATTCAAAGCTAAATTAAATGACAAACTGGTGATACTAATTTCTCCCAGAGATTCTTGACATACCTTGTTGTAAAGTCTTCTGGCTTTTGAAGAGAGCTAACATTGCATCTTCCATTTTGTTGGCCTTAATGTGAAACTTTGGCTAAGGTTGTTTAACTTTGTGTGTTCCATTAAGGAAGGCAAAATCTGTTCCTGAGGGCAATAAGGAAAGGACACTTTTGTGTAAGAATGGAATGCTAAAGCTCTCAATGCACAGCCACATGAAATGGTTGGAAGGAAGTGCAGCGCCTTCCTACCACAGATCAGAAAGTTGTGAAGGCAATTATGCAAGGGGAGATATTATCTCTTGTATTTAACACTAAACTAGAGTCGTATGGAATACATTTTCATAAGGAGGGCTGGAGATTTTAACACCTTTGGGTGCATACATACACATTTGGTCTAATTATTTACACACTTCTCACATGGCTATGGTGGGCATTTCATAGCAATGGATGTCAAAACTGCATCCCCACAAATAAGTTTACTGTACTCTCCCAGAAAAATCCCACCCCCCCCTCTTCCCTTCCTCTCCCCTCAAAATTCCCTCTCCTCTCCCCCTTCCTAATTAAATACAGCATGAACATTTAACATATTTGGGGTGATTCGAAGTCAACCAATAACTAAAGTGCCACTAAGCATTCTCCAACGAGAGAGTGATTTAAAACACTTTGAATCATTTAAACAATTTCCTCCAATAAAGTCATCTAGTGACCTAAGAAAGAACCTGGATTTAATTACTTTCAAAGACTGACTATGAGGGCAAGAAGTGTGTTCTCTCGAATAACAGTCAGGCGTTTTACATCAAACATTAACATTTCTTATCCATATATATCTAGTCCTAAAATTTGTCGTACAGGGATTTTGTCAATGCCAGCTGCAGATGTTTTTCTGGCCTTTCATACTGTCTCAGCTCAAGAGTAATTATCTCAGATCAAGACGAAGTATACTTGACCTCCTGTTTTAAGTGACTGCCTCATAATATGCAATGGCCTGAAAGATCAACCAGATTTAGACACAACTCCCAGTATTACGATTTTTAGGAAATAAAGACTTTTATAAGGTATGACACTGAAAGAAATGAGCCACTGTAAATTCTTTAACCTCACCCATGATCATTTCCAATTATAAACATGTTATGACTGAAGGATCACAAAGACCCCATATATACAAGGCGGTTCTGTTGAGAATTTTAAGCCTCGAAGCTCACAGCTCTTACCAGCATTTATAAACATTGGGAAGAGAGACTTGCCATGGCAACCACAAAAAATCTCATGAGATGTCACTGATAAGGCAAGAAAAATTTGGTGAATAAAATGCTTGCAGTGAGACATAATTTCCGTAGGTCAGAATATGGAGGTCATACATAAAAAAAAAAATAAAAAGCTGATTCCTGTGAGAAAAATTAGCATGACACAGAAAACCCGATCATCAATCAAGGATGTGATGATATATACTCATATGCGTTTCAAATGATTCTCTCTTCTTATCTTCCATGCAGAAGAGAAAGGCAGTATACACGGCACAGGAAAAATAGCATCTCAAACTTTAAAAGAAAAAATAGAGGGGGATTTCAAGTCAAACAATCATTAAAGGCTGCTCAAAAAAAAAAAAAAAAAAAAAAAAAAACAAACAACAAACAAACAAACAAACAAACAAACAACGAAACAAACAAAGAAAGAAAGAAACAAAACAAACAAACCCAAAACAACTCAAAAAAGAAAAAAGAAAAAGAAAAGAGGATGTAAAAGGACTAATGTATGAATTGGGAAAGGGCCAATAACAATCACATTTAAACACATTTCCGTGACCAGATCTGCCTTTAGAGGCGCCCTTTCCATTCTGCAGCTTAGATCAAGAACACAAATTATTTGAATAATGCTATTTCTAAGACACTCTCAAGTTTCAAGACAAGCTGACTTAAAACCATCAAATGTTAAATTCTGGGAGGCGCATCTACTTACCTTACCATACTGGTGTGTCTTCACATTGCTGGCCAATTTGCTTGCCCAGAGCCACTATCTTTAGGTTTTCTTAGGGCCTGCTCTAAATGGACAATGGCTTTTTGTCCCTGAATATTCATGTTAAGCATCACCCAATAAGACGAGATGTCTATGTGCTAGGATGTTGTCACATAGCTCTCTTGTTGGGGTTAAATATTTGAAATTGACCTGTAAAAACTAAATATTTCTGCATGGGGAGAACTGTAGATCTACCAATTGCAACGAGCTTTGATAAACATAACTTGAGGCAAATTTCCTTACATTTTACTCAGCATTATTGAGTATCTTTACAGTTAAAGGGGTACACAAAGTAGGGCTCTGCATGCTACAAAAGAGGGATTTAGGTGCATTGTATACCTAAAAATGTTTCCAAAGTCTTGTTAATGCAGTTTTGCAGAATCGTACAATCTAGTTGTAAAAATGGAGCACAGCCAATTTAAAAACAGTAGTAGAAGTTGCATTTGTTTAAACTTTGTATCTCTTTCCTTTTTCTCTACAATTATATGAACCATCTTCTTAGAAAATTAATCTTTGGTGCTATTTTTATTGTGAAAATTCTCAAGTTCATGGGAGTCTTTCAACCAGGCTGCATTCAACGAAGCTACGTTTCTTTCAAATCTCATTTAATCTGTGTTATTATCATACATGTTCCCCATCTCTCATATCAAAGTGGACAGAGGGAACGATTTTACAGCTGATTTTAAGAGTCTCCTAGAGGAGCGACCAGCGATTTAACCACTAGTCCAAACAAACAGTTACTATACTGTCCATTAATTAAAATAACAAATTACCAACTATGTTATCCACAACGAAAGTATTTGTCAATGTTAGGTCACATTAACGGCAGACATTCTGGACTAGAACGTAACCACCAGTTTTTTAAGCCTTTCCAGATGAATAGAATACAGTTGTTATAAGGATTCCGGGATGGAAAAAACATCTTCTTGATAGCCTCCATATCTGAAATGAGGACCATCTCAATGGTATATCTGTTAACAAACTACTTCTTCATTAAATCTTTATAAAACTTAACACATAACACTTTTAAAGTTGACCAGTACAAGAGACCTTTTTCACAAAATGATCTATGATAATTAAACTTATGCTTCAGTATGATATCATTTCACAATGTTCCTTAATTGTAACAACCAAAAACTTACAATTGTTAGATGTTTTTGAACTTAAAAAAACCTTTTTGAAACCTCAGCACTCACTACTGGCCATTTTTGGCTAAAATTGGCTTTGACCAAGTTTTAATAGTCATACTTCTGTAGGATAAAAACAATGCCAAACACATAGTTAGGATTTCTGGAACCCCCCTAGAGAAATTTGTGAAGTTAGATATTGGGTAACTCAAATAATTGCATGTGAAAAATATAGTCTGGTAACTGAGGAACATATAGAGAAAGCAAAATATAAGTCTAGGATGTCTGATATATTTACTTGGAGAGCCTGGAATATGCTGCTT